>VDFB02328842.1:0-41527 GCA_007258455.2 Sequoia sempervirens | reverse complement strand
AAAGGTAATTTGACACATTATAAAGTTTAAACATGAAAAATTTAAAGCACACTTTACATGAAGTTAATTAAAAAATACACATAAAATAAAATCTTTAAAGTTCAAGCTTTCTAAAGTTAGTTTATACATACACAAAAAGTGAATATCAAAGTTGGTTCAAACACACATCATACATGCACAAAGTGAATGCTAAAGTTTAAAAAAACCAAATTTGAAAGAATACATAACAAAGCTAATTCAACCACACACGACATCACTTAGAAGTTCAAGCATGTTAATGTTCAAACGCACATGTAAAGGGAATATTAACATGCTCATTTAAAGTTGTTTAACATGCTAAATTCAAAGAACACATAACACAAAGTTAATTCAACAATACACATGATTTAAATTCTTATAAGTTTAGGAATTCCAAAATTAGTTTAGACACGCACAAAATGTGAATTCCAAAGTTTGTTCAAACATAGGTGTACATAAAATATGATTCATAATGTTAGTTAAAAAAACATATTTCTTACAAACAAAAGTAAATGCTAAAGTCAATTCAAACATACATCATGCACACAAAATTTGAATTCTAATGCTCAATATTACTAAATTTTAACAAAATTAACAAAAGTTTAATTCAACCACACACATGACATAAATTCTTGAAAGTTCAAGCATGCCAAACTTAAAACACACACGTAAAGGGAATTTTGACACACTTCTAAAGTTCAAACATGCCAAATTTCAAGCACATTTTACATAAAGTTAATTTAACAATACACATGATGTAAATTCTTAAAAGTTCAAGCATGCCAAAATTTAGACACTCATGTAAAGGGAAAATTGGCATGCTTATAAATTTTAAATGCTCTTACACACAAAGATAGCTTTCACACATAAAGTGTGATAAAATTAAAACATTACACACAAAGATAGCTTTCACACACAAAGTGTGATAAAATTAGAACATTCTTAAATTTCAAGCACATTTCACATAAATTTAGTTCAAGAGGACACTATTTACACATACAAATTTAATGCTAAAGATTAAAAAATACCAAACACATAAAGTGAATGTCAAAACTTATACACTCTTCACAAAAAGTTAATGTGAAATTTGAAACATACATACACACACCAAAAGAATAATAAGAGGACCAAATCTAAGTAAATGGTAAAATTTAAGGACATGCAAAATGAATGCTAAAATTAGTTAAGAAATACACACACAAAGTGAGTTTAAACAAATACATACACAAATAATAACCAGATTAAATCCAAGTGGATGCAAAATATCATAGTTCAAACACTAACTTTACACATATACAAAGTAAATGCTGAAATATAAAAGATGCAAAAGTTCAAAGAAACAAACAAAATGAATGTTAAAGCTTGTAGTACACAAATAATAACTAGATCAAATCCAAGTGAATGCAAAATATCATAGTTCAAACACTAACTTTACACATATTCAGAGTAAATGCTAACATATAAAAGATTCCAAAGTTCAAAGAAACAAACAAATGAATGTTAAAGCTTATAGACTCTTCACACAATGTGAATCTAAAAGTTGAAACATAACACACACACACACACACACACACACACACACACACACACAAATAGTAAGAGGATCAAATCTAAATGAATGGTAAAATTTAAATAAACTTCATAAAAAGGGAGTGTCAAAGTTAGTTAAAAAATTCACACATACACAAGGTGAGTGTTAAAGTGAATGCGAAAGTTGCTTCAAACACACTTCATGCACAGAACAATGAATACCAACATACACTTCATTTGCACATGCACAAACACACACACATACAAAGTAAACACCAAATTTTGAAGGAAATTAATACACATAAAGTACTCTAAAGTTTAGACATTCCAAAGTTAGATCAAGAACATGTAGTGTATACACATATAGAGTAAATAGTAAAGATAAAATGTGCCAAAGTTTTAAATAAACACATAAAGTGAATCTCAAATCTTACACACTCTTCATGTAGAGTGATTGTGAAAGTTCAAACACACACACATGCACGCACGCACACACACAATGAGAGTATTATATTTAAGTAAATGATAAAATTCAAATGCACTTTATACAAAGTGAATGTCAAAGCTAGTTTAAAAAATCACTAAACTTCAAACATACACACAAATAATAAGTAGACCAAATCTAAATGAATCCCAAAGTTAGTTTAAACATATATTTTATACACATAATAAACACTAAAGATTAACGATCCTAAAGTTCAAACAAATAATGAATTTTAAATCTTACACTTTTCATGTAGAATGAATGTGAAAGTTCAAATATAACATACACACACACACAAATAATAAGAGTATTAAATCTAAATAAATGGTGAAATTTAAACAAATTTCATGCAAATTGAATTCTATAGTTAATTCAAAAATCAAAGATGCAAATAATAAGTGCATAAAATCCAAGTGAATGTCAAAGTTGGTTTAAACACACTTCACATATATGTAAACACTAAAGCTCAAACATACACTTCAAAAAACCAATAAGTACACACAAAGTAAATGCCAATTTTCAAGCACATTTTACATAATGTTGGTTGCCACACCTCAAATACATTAAATAAATGCTAAAGTACAAACACAATAAACACATAATTGACACACACAAATTACAATAATGTTCAAACACACTTGACATAAATTTAATTCAAATAGTTAAACTTCGAAGAATCTTCACACAAAATGAATTATAAAATTAGTTAATATTCTCTCTCACACACTATGTGAATGTCAAATTTAGTTCAACACTAAAATGAATGTAAAAGTTGAACACACTCATTTAATACAAACAATAAAGTGAATGTCAAAGTTCAAACATATACTTCACAAAAATAATAAGTGCATACAAAGTAAATGCCAAAATTTGCACACATGCAATACAACATTTAAAAGCACACTGTCATGTCCCCGATATCATGCCATTTACACACATAGTGTATCTAAAATTATTAACCAATTGATGACGTTATAATTATATTGTTAAAAAAAACAATATTATAATTATAAACGTTGTCATAAATATTAAAATAATATTTATCATATAAAATATAAAATATTAAATATTAAATGAATATTATAAAATAATATTATAATATGAAATAAATATAAATATTGTCAAGTTAAACAATAAAATAAACATTGAAAATATAATTAAAATAAAACAAAGATAAATTATAAATTATCAATATAAAACAGGGATATAATCATCATTTCAGGGGTATAAGCCAGAATCGCGATTGAATGAAGAGGCGGGTCATTGAAAGAGACAAAGCAGATTAAGTGGTTGCTGAGCTATCTTGATGGGAGAGCCACACGAATTCAATGGAGGCTGAAGAAATCCTGCCTTGTTTAGAAGATCAGGTCGCTCCTAAGAAGCAAAGTGATCATCTCCTGACTGAATATTTACAAGGATAAAATCAGGCAAGCAACAAGCAAATATAAAATCGAATTACATTGAATAAAAATCGTGGCAAAGCTAACAAGAGGCGTATTTGATGTTAAAGTCGTGTTTAATCAGTGAAGAGACCGATGTTATGTCTAAAGCATAGCTGACGGGGCATAGAAAGTACTCGACATCCATTTTCAAAGACGTCTCCATTATAGAAAACACAGGCAGTCAAGGACGAGTGACTTGCAAGAGGGAGGATACCTAAAAAGGGAGAGATGTATATCTGCAAATAAGAAATATAAAGAAATTACTATGTCCAAGAGGAGCGCAGCTATTCACCAACCGTTAGTTTCAGGATCAAGGCTGCATTGAGTCTATTCTTCCTGAGGAAGGGGCGACTGAAGTGGTGTAGCTTTGCGTGAGCTTTGCACATCATAACACCCTTGACACAAGGATGCTTCGAGTAGACGTCTGGCCCAGGTATGATTGATTATTTGTATATATATATAGATATAGGGAATAAGAAATATATGTCCGCGCAAACAAGAAGAAAGATAGAAACACATAAACTCAAAAATGTATCTGTAATGCTCATGCGAGTCTACAGACCCGTCACTCATCAGGTATGAGTTCCATCACAGTAAGAATTAAGATAATGATGTGCAGGAAGATTTAGGTATTTCATTCAATCTAAATATAGTTGATACTTATAAATGTACTTCAACATATTATGATTTGTGAAAATATTTAAATATCTTATGAGAGATGAATATATCGAGAAATTGAGTGACATGCTAATAGTCGAGAGAAAGGAGACTCATAGTGAGTACACTCACCAAGGAACGCGTCTTGGAGCGACAATCTGAGGATAAGTTTAACAAGGGGACATTACACACACTTTATACAAAATCTCTGAATACCAAAGCTCTCACACACACACATTCAATACAAAATTTGTAGTTTGTAAAAGGAAATTCAAGTAGCATGATTTGTTAAAAAATGTATTGAATATATCTGACCTGGAGACAATATTCTTTATTCACACCTTCTAAGTACATTACCTAACTGAATACTTTATCCAATCTTAGAAAAGAGCTTGCCAGCTTTTGTATTCTCAAACAATAAAAAATTGCCAAATATAAATCGATGATCTAAAAAGAGGATTGAATTCATACCAACCCTGTGTGAGCTCAATCATCCTGACAGCGCCCACTGTGCATTTTGAGCAAGCCGATGCAATGTTATGTCCTCAGAGTTTTTCTCATTAGCTGGTAGGCCTTGGTATTATTCAACACATCCAATTGCAATCCTCTCGATTACCAGATGCATCTTGTCCCTTGTAAAACAATACAGAGCAACTTGGGAAAGGACAATAAACCCTTTTTTAATCAGGAATGTTTTCCTCTGCAAGAGCTTTTAACAAATTTTCATAACAAGCAGTTGGAGAAAAAAGAACAGAACAAACATAAACACAAAAGAAAAAAAAGAATAACAAATGTAAACAAACAAAACTCGGAGGAAAAAGAACAGAACAAACATAAACACAGGAGGCATGGCCATGCCCAAAATAAACAGAAATAGAAAAATGAGAATATGAGGAGGAGAAATCATATTTAACCTCTACAATTGATTTCAACATCGAGAATTATTAAATGCCTCTTTTAACCCTCCACCTGATCTTCTCACAAGCTCCATATGCTGTTCAAAACAATCATCTCTTTCAGCTTCAATGGCATAAAATCAGCAAACAATTAATTATCGTACAAACACCTGCTTATTGAAATAGTAAATGACATAAAACTTACCTTCCCCTGTTTCTCAAAGTGGCTGCAGTGATCAAAAGCACTTTTCCTAATCTCTCAGCAGATCATGATGGCCGAATATTTTTCTTTTCCTATAAGAAATAATATGTACTTCTCTTCCTCATCTACTGCATCAAAGCTCACTATAAGAATGTCTTTGTGCAAATGTGTATATATAGGGAAAGACAGAGGAGGAAACGCATTATCTGGAAAAAAAAGCAAACGGCTAGCATGAGAATAAAGCAAACGGCTAGCAGCAGATAAAAGCAAACGGCTGCCATTTGAAAAATCAAACGGCTTGCAAGAATAAGGCAAACGACTGCCATTTGAAAAAGCAAACGGCTGGCAAGAAAAAAGAAAACGGTTGCACCTGATATTCTCTTCTTGCAGCTTTTTATGTTTGTAACCCTATTCATGTGTTGAAATAAAACTCCAGCTGTTTTCTCTTGCATGGCTAGGGTTATTATTTCAACACATGAATAGGGTTACAAACATAAAAAGCTGCAGGAAGAAAATATCAGGTGCAATCGTTTTCTTTTTTCTTGCCAGCCGTTTGCTTTTTCAAATCGTAGTCGTTTGTTTTTTTCTTGCAAGCCGTTTGAGGAAGAAAATGGAGATCTTGTGCCATTGCTGCTGCAATTGGCAGGCTTCCCAGCTTCCCAACATCGAAACTAGGAAACTCCTCCACAGAAACCACCCCATGCATCAAGTCTTTCAATGCTCTTATACATTCGACAACGCATCATTGCCCTTCCTCAATTCGCTACAAAACTCTTCCAAGGATTTAAACTTCGATGAACCAGCAGCAATAACAACATAGCCAACCGAGTTATGAATGGCTGCTTCAAATCTTGTCTCAATCCCCTTTATCGAGCTCTCAATCAATGCTTCAATTCTCGACTCCAAATCCCTGAAGTCAGTCCGTGGAAGTCTAGAACCATCAACAACATGGCCAGTTTCTCTTCCACTTCCCACATGAATTTCTTGATGTGGAGACTTCTCAACAAAAAGACCATTAACTCTTGTATTTTCTATGTGTATTTCCTGGTGTAGAGGACTCCTCAAGTAAATGGGTATTCTCCCCATGGGTTTCTTCTCACAGAGATCCTTTAGCCTTATTTTCCATATGCTTAGGGGTTGCAGTAAAATTAGGGTTTGGATGAAAGAACTGCAAGAAATGGCTCTAAGAGAAAGCAGAGGAAGAAAATGGAGATCTTGATGGAAGACATAGGGAAGAATGCATCGAGGTAAGTACCAGCAAAAAAATCTAAGATTTTAGTTTCTGTGGTTAAAAATTTATATTTTAAGATTTTTTAGGGCACCGAACCCTTGCCCTTCTCATTAACAATGGAGGCCTCCTCTTAAAAATATATATTCTTTTGAATTATAACTTTGATGTTGGGGGAATAAATTTTTTAATCTTATTCAATACGTTTTAGCTTTCTAATCACCATATAATCTTATATTTATTAGATTGATCCTACAAATATTGTATTGATTGGTAATTTGATATTGGTTACATCAGATAATAAGGTTTGCTCCAAGAAAATATATCAAAACAAATATGAAAATGTTCTTTTCGATTGTGAAGAAGACATGTATGAACTCTCCATTATTTTCTTGTTGAGCTGCTATTATATTTTAAATTATGTAAAATTATTATCTTTTTCTCTTATAAATTAAATTTAGCTTTTAGCTTTTGACACACAACATATATTAAGATTCAAAAAACAAAAGTATGTTGGAGAAAAATATGTCTAGGATTGTAAAGTTGATTAAAAACCTATTCAATCTTTTATAGGCATCTTTCTTTTAGAAAATGATTTATTTGAAATATCATGAAATTGTTGAAAAAAAAGAGATTATATAAAAGAGATATATAAATATAATTGTTTATCTTATATATTTAATTGACAAAGAATTATACATTTTAATAGTTTTCTAGAAGAAGAACAAAATCTTATAAATTTGGCTTTAATCAGGTCATATAATAATTAAATTGAAATTAACAATCATCTATCTAATGTTGAGATTAACACTCACTATTTGATATTATTTTAGATTGTTACAGTCAACTCTCTAACAATTTGTTAGCATGCTTATTCATTTTTTCCAACACTTCTTATTGAAGAAATGATTTTTTTAGGATATTAAATAAATTTAAATGAATAGCAACAAAAAAACATATATTGAAATCTTCATTTTTATTAGTTTTTCTTCCATTCACCATTGAGAAATCTTGTAGGCACCAAACTACACCAAGTTGTCTTGTACCCTTTGTAAATGTATAATTTATGAGTTCCTAGTCTAATGAATTCCCAAATCCTCAAATCTTATATTTCCAAACTCTCAGATTCTGAATTTTTTGATCTATTTGACAACAATCCATATTGAACCATACCTTCATAGATTTCCTCTTTGATCTTAGATTTTTTTTTCATCAAAATCAACTCTCTATCCTTCTCTACAACAAACTCTATCTATTCTAATCTACTAGTATCCTACAAAGATCATCTCTTAAAATTCTTTCATCTTTCTAAAAACTCTCATAAAGAAGTTAAGCCTACTGAAAAAATTAATAAAACAAATAAAAAATAAAACTGACTACTATATATTCAATTAAAGAAGATTATATGATTCTTAAAAAATAATACATGGTCTTGTCACCAGTTTCTCATCATTTCTATGGCTCGCCACTCAAGACACTCATTTAAGGTGATGGGTTGGTTTTTCTATGCTTTTATGCACTGGTATATCGCCATTTTTCATTTGGCTTATTCGTGGCAAGTACTTGTGCTTGGTATGGGACACTTCATTCTTCTAGTTTCGGCCAAGGAATTGGAGATGGGCGAAATGGTTACTCCTATCCAATTGAGGAGCTCAAAGAGGCAAATGGCATTTCTTGGTTCGGTTACTTATTTTCATTTAAGTCGGATAATTTGCCACTCGAATTATCTCGCTTTTGCAATAGTAAAGTGTGTGGCTATTATGGGTTTCATGGCAGAGGTGGAAGGCTATCGACTGATTATTGTATTTCCTCCCACATTCTGGCCAGAATATTGGATGTGGGAGTTTATAAGGTGGATGATAGGGTGATTATGAAGTGACTCTTTTAGTTGGATTTGCTGGTGGGTTTAGAGAAAACATTGGCTACAACTTTGTTGGGCAAAGGGATCCCTCGCCCTCATGATCTCGTGCTACTGGAGGACCTGGATGCCCTGGATGCCCTGGTAAAGTTTTATCCCTTCTTGATTTAAGCGGTATGGCGTTGGTGGAACATCTAGGCTAGCTTCTATGGGGGCTAAATTTCTAAAGAAGAAATTTCGTTTGGTTGCTATGTCTGATTCAGCTTGGAACATGAGTTTTGAGTGTTTTCCCAGAAGAATGTCTGGTAACTATGGTGTCGAGCCTTTGTTTTGTGGAGTTTTTGGCTTCGATTCTTGTCTAGGTTGGGGTCCTTATCTATCTATAAGTTTCTACTTTACAATTTAATGGGTAATGATATGTAGGTGTCTTGTATCTAGTGGTAGGCTGGTCTCGACCCAGTGAGGTCTATATGGTGTATGGATAAGTATTGTAGTAATGTTGCTCTCTGTTGCCCTTAGTCAGGGGCTTGGACTCTATAATCCTTTTTTGAAAATCAATATAAATCTTATCTTACCTATAAAAAAAAAACTCATTCAAAATAGAAAAATCAATTTTAAAGTCATTCAAAATAGAAAAAAACAATTTTATAAATGATTGTTCATAAGACAAATCAATATATAAAATATTTTAATTATAATTAAAAAAATTATTATTATTTGACAAACCAATCAAAATAAATTATATCCTTCAAATATTACATAGCTTTTTTAACCTACCTATTCAAAAAAATCAAAATCTATTTCTCAAAAAATTACAACCCTATTGCTAATTTGGCCCTACAAATAGTCTTGATTTTACTCTTTTTACTTTTGACTATAACACAAACAACTCAGAAAAATCAAAATTAATGTGGGATAAAATGAGAAGGAAATTAAACACTTTTCTGAAAGGCAGCAAATTTACATGTAACCAAATGGGTAAATGGTTGTTTGAAATTCAAATTTAGCGAAAAATATTAGAGCGGTTGGTAAATGGCCGTTTGAAATTCAAAGCTTAGAGTGGTCGGTAAATGGTCGTTTTAGATTCAAACTTGCGAACTATAACAAGTTTATGAGCATGAGATTTTCATGGAGTGGGCACTTATGAAGATTTGAAAGATTAAATTGTTTCGCCCTAGCCTGTGTACATTGCTGACGTTTAACACAACATTTGGAGGGTCCACGTTTTAATTCCCTGAGAAAAGGTGTCAATTGGAGATTGAGGTTTTGAAGATGCTCGTGTTTGCAGGAAATGACTGAGACATTGTGAAGAGTACAAATAGCAGAGACTCTTGCTAATGAAGAAGATGACGCTTTAGGTGAATTGCCTCCAATTTCAGGTATGTGACTTGTTCTTTTAGATCATTTTTGTTGAAAATAAAATGTATTAATTAACTTTAAAAGTTTATGTGTGAAAGATTTGAGCAGGAATTTGAATGTTTAATTATAATTCTTTTGGAATTGTTGTGATATGTTTAACTATTGCAATTAATCTATAGTAATATGATATATTCTACATTTACACAACTGTTTAATCCATTAGATATATCGCCTATAATAGCTATACTCCAACTAACAAATTATGCCATAAAAGAGCTAAAATTAAAACATAATCCTCATGTTATTGATATCTTAACTCCTATATGGTTTCTTAGAGATCAACAACTTGGGAAGATATTGCTTGAACTTTTAGAGTTGGTATCTAGTTGGGAGGTTCGTAAATTTTGGGTTTTGCTTCTTAGGTTGCCATTGACAGTGAGTAGGGTATATAAGATCTTACTCTGATTTTTTTCTTTGATTTTGTTTATTTGTTTGGGAGGGAAAACTTGATACATTTTTTCCCTAGCCTAATGACAAGAAAGGTATATGAAATCATAACTACAAGCATTTCTTTAGTTTGTTGAATTTTATGGTGAAGTTATGGAACATTCTTAAGATTTGTAAATATGACAATATGCTTGAAAGTAACAATCTCCTAGTATCTCTATTGGAGTTATATTTTGCCACGATGGGGATTTAAACCCAGATCTTGTTTAAATTTCTTCATTTCCCTGGCAACCAAACCCCTTGGATTACCATTTTTCTTTTCTTTTTAACTTTTGATGATTAAGTATACCAATGGCCTTACATGCACACACCTTTCTCATCAACGTGGCTTCCTTTAAATCTTGTTTACAAGCATATAATTCCCAATCCCCAAGAGAATTCAAATTGGTCAAAATACTTTATTACAAAATTCTACCTTGCTACATCCTTTTCATTCTTTAATTTTCCATTAATATGTGTACAATCAAGTCAATTGTATGTATTTTTTAAAGCTCGGAAGTCATTGTTCTAAGGTCACATTACACATATTGGAGCATAAATAAATTTATTTATGTATATGTTCATTGGTCTAATTTTTTGAAATCATATATTTTTGTAATGGTGAAAATTATATACCTTGTTTTGAATTAATTTTATTTGTTTATTTCTTATGTAAGGATAAGTGTAAGTCATGAAATTTTTACTAATAACTAGTATGTAATCAAACTCTTACTTGATGCAATATGCATTCTTTCCGATTATTAGTTTTGATCATTAAATTTTTTCATTCTTCCAAATTTAAATCCATGATTTGTAAGATTGATCCAAATAAACTATGTACTTTGTAGACATGAATATATGATTTGTAAATTAACTCAAGTGAATTATGTACTTTGTGGACATGAGTATAGAATGTGTAAATTTCAAATTCAAATTTAAGCTCAACATAATCCTTCTCACTACTTCAACATTTATGTGTTTTGTAGACATGAGTATAGAATGGTTAATTATAATCCTTTAAATTTTCCAAGATCTTTACCATGCCATTCTTGCTTCATTCATTGTCTATGTACCTCTCTTTTTCTTTTTCACTCTTTTAATATTGCCTCTCTTTGTTCTCTATTTATCTTTGCATTTTTCTCTCTTACTTTTTTCATTCTTTTTTGTGTTAAATTATTTTCTTCTTTTATTTCTATTTTTTCTCTCTCAAATTCTTTATTTATTTTCTCTCTTCTTCTCTCTATCTATCTCTTTCTATCTATTTTTCATTTTCTCTCTAGTTTACTCATTTACTCATATTATATCTTTTTCTATGCTTATCTATTTCTTTCTATGTCTTTTTCTTAGTGTTTTTCTATTTGATTCTCTCTTTTTCTCTTGTATTTATTCACTCTGTCTCTATTTTTATCTTTCTATGTTTCTTCATCAATATTTGTTTTTAGTTCCTTAGCTTTGTCACTTTTCCTCTCTTTTGAAAATATTTATCTCTATGTTGATCATTCTCTCTCAAACCTTTTTATTTATGTTATTTTTCTATTATTTTCAATCTTTGTTTTTCTCTATCTCCTTATATGTGTCTATCTCTCCTTCTCCATGTTTCATCATTTATTTTTCTCTTTTTATATTTATTTTTTTCTTTAATAGGTATTGTTATTTTCAGATTATTTATTTATTTATCTTTATTTTTTAATATCTATTTCTATTTCTTAGATTTCTTTTTTGTATTTTTATCTTTTCTTCTTATTTTCTCTCATTTTTTTTAAAAATTCTCTCTATATTTACTTTGTTCTCTCCACATCTCTCTACTATTTCTTTCACTAATTTTCTCTTTAACTTATTTTTTATTTCCCCTAATGTCATTCTTTCTATTTTATCTCAATCTCTCTTCCTCTTACCCTTCTTTCTTTCTTTGTATCCAATTTATTGTCTCTTTCCTTCCCTTAGTGTTTTCTATTTTTGTTTCTCTCTATCTATATATATATACTTTTATTCTCTTAATGATTTTTATTCTTTCCTTTTGTTTTTACTTCTAGAACTTCTTACTTAATTTCATTATTTCTTTCTTTCCTATATTTCATATTTATCATTTTTTTTTAATGTTTATATGATTTTTTTTATTCTTCCTATATTTTTTCTTTCCTTTTTCTCTCATAGTGTATTTCTCACTCACATCTACCTTTATACATCTTTTCTTTCTCTTTTGGCATATCTTTTTTCCTTTTAATTTTCATTGTCTAAATATTTTTATTTATTTTTAATGTTTCTCTACATTGCTATTTCTATTTATTTTTTTCTTCTTGCCATATATTTTTCTCTTTCTATATGGGTTGGACCTTAGACCCTATAATTTAAGTTTTTGACCCATAGACCTTGACCTAAACCCTAGCCTCATGGATCATGGACCCTAGATTGATAAAAAATTATCCTATAGCCTAAACAATTAGATCATAGACCCTTAATTTTTGAACCCTAAACCTTAGAGGCTATGTATTGTACTTGTGGACCCTAGACCAAGAAATATTACTATTTACCCTTTACCTTAAATTTATGGATGAACCCTAGTGCTTAGGCTATGCTACTAGATATTTGACCTCAGAGAGTAGAACATGGAAATTAGATCCCAAGCACCTAGGCCTTAAACCTTATACCTCTGAGCTTCAAACTTCAATATTGAAACTTAGATTGTTAGATGATTAGAGTTTGGATGCAAGACCATGTATACTAGACTATGGACACTAGATTATACAAAATAATTTCTCTAAATATGAGAAATTGAGCATTGTATTCTAGATGTTTACCTTAAAAATTTGATCCTAGACCTTGGGCCCTATCTCTAGATTTATAGATCATGAACCCTTGACCAAGAAACCTATACCATTTATTATGAACCCTTAAAGCTTGGATTTGTAATCACTAGGACCTTACCATTATGCACCCTCAACAAGAAACATATACCCTATACCATAAATCCTTGGACCATTGGCGTTGAACCCCATCCCTAGAGCCTTAACTTTAGATACTGGAATGTGGACACTATACCCTTTGAACCTAGGTTATAAGAAATTGTCCCTTAAACTGTAGACTATGTGCCCTTATATTGTGTCCCTTGATCCTTCACCTTGGAATCCAAGACTTCTTGAACATTACACCTTGAGAACTTGATCCTGGGCCCTAGAATTTAGACTACAAATCAAGACCCTACAAATCAAATCCTTGAAGCCAAATCTTGTTTCTAGACACATGATCTTAAAGCCTTTTACCTTGGAAGTTAGATCCTAAACCCTAGAACCTTAACTTTGGACCCGTGAACACTATATGTTCTAGCTTGGATTCATGGACCATGGACTTTAGATCAAGGAACTATTACTAAATATTATGATCCCTTAGACTCTAAACTTCAGACAATTGGACCTCACACCTTAGACCAAGAAACCTTTTCCCTATGTCTTTAACCATAGACATTGGACCATGGGCCCTAGATCTTTGACACAAGACCTTAGATTGTGGATAGTAGACACATGGAACCTAGGCCTCAAATCTGAGAGCTTAGACCTTGGACCCTATGATCTCTTTCTATCCCTATTCTACATTTTTTGTTGTACTTGTATTTATTTATCTCTATTATTCTACCTTTATCTTCAAGTTTATATCTCTCTACATATTTTTCCCTTTCTCATTCTTTTTTTTTTTGTTTCTCTATCTTTCATTCTTTTATTATTTCTTTATTTCTATTATTTGGTGCTCTCTCTTTTTGCTTCAATCTCTCTTTATTTCTTAGAACCTTTTTTCTTCCAATCTATATTTTTTTCCCTCTTGACCTTTCTTTTTATCTAAATGTCTCTCTTTATAATTGCCTTTTTGTTTATCCCTTCTTTCTTACTATTTATTTCTATCCCTATTATGCCTTTATTTCATTCCCTCTATTTTTGTAGTGTATTTCTTTGTCTATCTTATTCTCTCTTTATCTCATGGTTTAGATCTATTTCCCTTTCTCATTCTTTTCCTTGTTGATGTTTCTTTATCTCTCTCTTTCTTCTTTGCTATTTCTTTATTTCTATTATTTGATTCTCTCTATATGTGCTTCTATCTCTCTATATTTCTATTTTTCTTCCAATCTATATTTGTCCCTCTTAACCTTTCTTTTTGTCTTATCTCTCTCTTTATAATTGTATTTTATTTATCCCTTCTTTCTTACTATTTATTTTTATCTTCAATTCCATTTTTCATTATAAATGTTTAAAAATTTATTTCATCATATTTATCTTTCTATCTCTCCTTTTGTTCCTTTGTTGGTGTTTCTCTTTCTTTTATTCTTTCTATCTTTTCTAATTTGTTTATTTCTTCATTTCTCTATCTTTTTGTCACTTTCCTTCTCTTTTTTCTTCTTCCTTTCTTTTCTTTTAAATTTTTTTCTCTCTCCTTCCTTTTCCTTTCTTCTTTCTTAATTATTTTTAGTTTTCCCAAATTTTACTTTCCTTCTTTATATTGGTTATCCCTCTTTTTTATATTTTATTATTTCTATCTTTCTCACTTTGTTTCTTTCTTCCTTTTTCTTACATTTTGTCACTTTCCTTCACTCTTTTCTCTTCCTTTATTTTATTTATCATTCTTTCTTTTTCTTTCCTCCTTTTTCTCACCCTAGGGTGACACCCATTCTCCACCCCAACTTGGAAAAATGTAAGACAAAGGTAAGGCGGGTTAGGCATTGGGCTGGGTCACAAAGATACCCCTAAGTGAACAAAAAAATAAAGAAAGAGAAGCCCATACATTTTTATCATCTTTGAAAGGGGTTTGTGTTTCTTTTCTTTTGTGTCTCTCACCCCAGCATGGCACCCATTCCCGACCCCAACTTGGAAAAATGTAATACCAAGGTAAGGCAAGTTAGGCATTGGGTTGGGTCGCAGGGATACCCCTAAGTCAACAAAAAAAAGAAGAAAAAGAAGTTCATACCTTTTTATCAACTTTGAAAGAGATTCTTGTGTCTCTCACCCCAACATGACACCCATTCTCAACCCCAACTTGGATTGGGTTGGGTCCCAGGGATACCCCTAAGTGAAAAAAAAGAATAAGAAAGAGAAGTCCATAACTTTTTATCATCTTTGAAATGGGTGTGTGCCTCTTCTTTTATGTGTCTCTCACTCTAGCATAACACCCATTCTCAACCCCAACTTGGAAAAATGTAAGACCAAGGTAAGGCAGGTTATGCGTCGGGTTGGGTCGTAGGGATACCCTTGAGTCAACAAAAAAAGAAGAAAGAGAATTTCATACCTTTTTATCACTTTTGAAAGGGGTGTGTGTGTGTCTCACCCCAATGTGAGACCCATTCTTGACCCCAACTTTGAAAAATGCAAGACCAAGGTAAGGAAAATTAGGCATTGGGTTGGGTCGCAAGGATACCCCTATGTCAACAAAAAAAGAAGCAAGAGATGTCCATACCTTGTATCATCTTTGAAAGGGTTTGTGTGTCTTTTCTTTTGTGTGTCTCTCACCCAGCATGACACCCATTCTCGATGCCAACTTGGAAAAATGTAAGACCAAGGTAAGGCGGGTTAAGTGTTGGGTTGGGTCACAAGGATACCCCTTAGTCAACAAAAAAAGAAGAAAGATAATTTCATACATTTTTATCGTCTTTACAAGGGGTTTGGATTGGAATATTTTGATTAATTGGAGGCCAATTTACAAAAAAAACGTAATGTGATTTTAGTGTACCTGTTGATTAATACACCAACAATCCATTCATATTAAGTAACATAGCATCTGTCTCCTCTACCCTTTGGATCAAAGGTTCCTTAGAATAATTTCTATCCCTATGACCCAACTCACCCCTTCCTAACCCCAATTTGGCAAAATGTAAGACCAAGGTAAGGCAGGTTGGGCATTGGGCCAAGTCGTGGGGATACCTAGAGTCCACAAAAAAAAATGAGAGTTGCATACCTTTTCATTGTCTTTGTAAGGGGTTTAGATTGGAATATTTTAATTAATTGGAGACCAATTTACAAAAAAATCATAATGTGATTTTAGTGTACCTATTGATTGATACGCCAAAAACCCATTCGTATTAAGTAGTATAGCATCCTTCTCCTCTTCCCTTTGGATCAAAGGTGCCTTAGAAGAATTTCTAGCCTCCTTTGTGACATTTGCATAACACTATTACAAAGGGGAAGATAGGTGTATTATGGAATCAACCCAAAACTAAAGAGGGATGGAAAAGAATGAACCGAAATAGGTAAAACCAAGGAATTCTTTGTCATAGGACTGAAATCTAGAAACCATGGCTTCACCAATCAAAATTATTTCTTTATTTACTCTCCCCATATGTCTTTCTATCTTTTATTTGTTATCTATTTTTCTCATCTTCTTAATTATCTCTCTTTGTCTATCTATCTTCATTGTCCATTTCTATTTTTTCACATTTCTATATTTTTTCTCAATTTCTTTCTCTTTATTCTCTCTCTCTCGCTTTCTCACTAACTCAATCTCTATTTGTTTTATTCTCTCCATCTATCTTTTACCTTTATCTTTTTACATTTCTTTATCATTTTTTCCTTTTTATCTTTGTATGCAGATTTGTCATTCTCTCCCTTCCTCTATTTCTTGTACTTCTTCTCTTTTTTTCAGTCTCTTTTTCTATAACCTTTTTATTGTTGGCTAAGGTTAATTGATTATCTCTTATAGGTCACATAGTTTTCATTTACTTGTTCACATGGGGTGCAAGTAGAGAGATTGATGCTTTGGACATATTCATGGAGACTATGTATTTGTAGTGTAATCTTCATCCATGAGATAATACATTGTGTGGATAGTTTTGGAGGCTTGGTTTTTCTCTCATGCGGATTTTTCTTTTCTACAATATATCTTGTATCATGTCTTATTTGTATTTTTGTCTATTCTTTTGCATATTTTTTACTCATGATTTTTTGTGGAAATAGTTTTAGATTGATGCAAAGTTTTCTTCATTTGGTATCAAAGCCTAGTTGTTGGGTTGTGGGTGGAGATCACCTTAATTTTGTTAATGCTTGGAAGGAGTAGGTCTTTGTTCATAATTAATTACATGGATTTGTAAGAAAATAATAAAGGAATTTTAAAAATAGTTCTATATGGATTTTTGAAAATATTTTTTGTATGGTTGCAAATTTTTGTGTATAAGATTATATTTTGTGATAAAAAAAAATCAACTATATTGTTTCTAGCTTAAGGCTTTTGGGGACCAAGCCTTGGACCAATGACCAACCAAACGGGCGGTCACAACCAACATGTGAATCCTAATGCATTGTTCATTGAGGTGGGTGAATGAAAACTATTTGTAAGGCCATCAGACAAGTTTATTGAGGGCCAATGAGAACAAAACTTAGGGTTTATCAAGATTTTCTTATTAAGAAACATGAAAAATAAAAAATCTATTGAGGCTTCCCTTGCGGGCTTCAATAAGTAAAATTATACATACGTAAATCCAAATAAAGCTAGACGAAAGCACATAATGTGCAATCTAGGGAGTTCATGAGTTGGGCACCATAGCTTATTAATAGATAGGGCATAAAAGGGATAGATTTGCATGGGGTAAAATGATCATAATGAGCTCAGAAAAAGGGAGGTTAGGCTTATTTTTAAGGGAAACTAATGACATGTTGAACAAATTTCTTTATACCCTAAATACTAGAAATTGGACATTGTGCCCATGACACCTAACTCTCTAGGTGTTGAAACCTACACAAAGAAACCTTTAGTATTTACCAAGTGAAATCTTAGACCAAACTAAATATTAATAATCTTAAGGATTTTTTTGTTTTAGGTCCTATTAGTAGTTTAATTTGTCTATTTTATGAAAACTCAAACTGAATTATATGTATGGTGGAATTGTCATTGAAATTATATGAGGAAGCTTTGTATGATCTAAAACTCAAAACTATAAACATAATTTATATGTATACATAATGTATAAGATTTGAATGAAGTTTTCCATTATATACAAATATCTAATTGAATATGTATTTTCCTTGGTTGCTAGTATTAGACTATCAATAGTCAAGACTTGCAATAAGATTTTCGCTTTTAAAGAAGGGTAATTTAGAAAACACTATGGATATTCTTAGCTTCCTACGAACTAATGTAGAGATGTATATTTAACTATAAACAAAGATGTAAATGAAAATTAGACATAGCCTAGTAATGTTTAAAGTAGGGACTTTGACTTATGGATTATGGATTCTAGATGAAGGAACATTTACCCTACACCTAAAATACTTGGACCCAACCATTGTGTTGGAGTACTACATCTTAATATATTATATATTAATATATTAATAATTGAGGGTTATTTTTATGATAAAAAGTTGCATAGATAATTGTCAGGTCGTTAAAAGGGAAGATGCTTATTAAAAAATAGTACAAGCAAATTTAAAATCCTCTTAGATTCATCATAATATAATATTGTATATTATTTTGTGTGTGTATCATGGTGTAATCTCAATTTTATGCTCTACCATTTTTCAAGTTGTTATTAGAGCCACAACATTTGGAAGAGAAATATGGGTAGAAGAAATGTAGGTGGTTGTGTAAGTGAAGTTAGCATGAGAGAATATGGCCTTTGAGGGTTCTTCATATTTTTCAAATGTTTATTAGGGTTGTTTGTCTGTATTTGTTTTTGCTGCAGATATTAGAGCTGTGTGAAATGGATTTGAAGGATTTCATGAATTTCTCTTTCTAAATTGTATGTCGAAGATTGTCACCCATGAATATCTATTGTCTTTGATGGTAAAGGCTGTTATTCTAGGAAATAATAATTGCCAATATGTTGAGCATGTAAATGCCAAAATGGAGAATAGAATGTGCTAAAATTCTTTGCATTTTCCTATTTATGAATGGGAATAAATTAGATTTTTCAAAGTGAAAATGATTTCATTTACAGTAGTGACGAAGTTTACATTACAGATTTATATATTACATAATAGGATTTCCTGGTGGTTGTGCCTACTTAAACTAGATTGACCTAATTTGATATACTCATATCTCTATGGATTTGATTCCCACATGTATAAAGCATAAATTCTTTCTAAAAGTGATACAAATATAGATTCAATCTACTACATTAGAATATTAAACCAATTGGTTTACAGTCGAGCAGTGGGTTTGCAACTTCCATGAAACATACCTTACTCCATAGCAGATAGCAAGGAATCAATCACCTATAGATTAAGGACATGACTTATAAGGTAAGAGAACTAGCTATGCCAAATTCAATAGCCTTCTAACATAGTTTATTAAGATTCAAATGAGACATCATGTAGATAAAGATAACAACTCAACAGAGGAGGCTAGAGGACAAAAGAGGTTGAAAGTTTTTGAAATATTGAGGTAGCTTCTCACTTGGAGATTGTCGATTGTTTTAGAAGTACCATTGCATTTATGTTCATTCTTGGGGCAAGGGGGCTTGTCGATTTCATTGTATTTGTAGACACTTGATAATGTCCTAATCCACAAACTTGGTGATTTGTATCAATAGATAGGTGATAATGTTTCAAATGATAGATAAAGAGGTGTATATGTGGTTAGTTGAGTATGACTTGATTCACGTAAGAAGAAATGTTGTTGCTATGGATAATTATGTGTCTCAATTCACACATAGAGTGATACTTTTGTAGATACTTGAATATTTCTTGATTCACAAGATGAGAGGTGTACTTGTGACTTATTTGAGTAGTTTTTGACTCAAAGGTATTGTTCGATGATAGAGAATCCAATGCATCTTGAATGAGGGAGATTGAGAGGAGGTATTTCATCAAATTTCTAGATGGGTTGCTCTATTCAATCTATGTAGTGTTCCATCCTTGGTTTAGATTGATGTAACAAGGGGGAGAATGTTGGAATATTATATCTTTGTATAAGATATAGGTTAGACGATACAATGCTCAAAATTTTACACCAAAATATAGTTAAGGACAAGACACAAATTTCAAATTTTGATTACAAACATATGCATGACTCACAGAGGTTGCTTCCTATCCATGCACTTCATGAAAGCATAACAATATTTGACCAATCAATTATAAGAACTTGGTCAAGTAAGCAATTGTTGTGACAATCATGATCCGGTTCAAGTGGAGACATGAAATCCACATCACTGAGATAGACCTAATTAGTTCAACTAACTAATTGATAACTTGAAACATAATTCAAATCGCATGTCAAATGATAAAATATATACTAATAGTAATCTCAAAGTAAAAATAAGAGAACAAGACCTAGGGGCTAGACCCTAGTCCTTGGGGGCTCGTCTCTGATGGCCTTACCTACATATTGCATAGAGGCTTCATAGATCAACAACTTGAGTTCCCCGAACTCATATTTGATTGACCAGAATTCCCATATTTCACCCAAGTTTAAATCACCACTATCTCACAATGGTAGTAAATACAAGAATGATCAACAATGGTGTCGTGCCCACATTTTAATGTGGATCTAACAAAAATGTCACCATTTTTTTGTTTAGATATGTTTTTATTTGATAGTCACCTTTAAACTCTTAAATGTGTCCTAAAGTAATAGTGTTGATAAGAGGGTCCCCCCCCCCCAAATGATTTATCACTTGACTTAGTTCCTAGTACTTGATTTTTCTTAAGATGCAGTCATTATCCTAACTTGAATAAACCAATTTAAGTGTAGAATATTTTTTCCTGAATAATTTATTTGAAATTTATGTGTATAAAAAGTTAGAGACTCGATGATAATAACACTCAAATATACCCTTTTTGTTACACATAGAAATATATTGATAACATTACTATGTTTTATCTGCTTTCCTCAATGATAAGAGATTTTTCCTTGCCAATTTAATTAGATAAGAACTTTTAGATACATGCAATCTTTTTATTTATAGTAGCCTTGCTAACACTAAATTAATTATCTTACTCAATATTCAAATTGTTTACCACTTGGTTTTGATACTCATAATATAGGATTATTGAGAGAGACTATTTTGGGTGAGTTAACAATAATAATTTGAATTTAATATTTATAATTGAACAAATTAATTGATCTAACTTATAAGAATGTGGACTACTCTAACACTACCCTTTAGTGTTTATAGGAGCCATACATTGTCAATTTCATTTTTAAAATAAAAATGAAGTTTCTTCATAATAAAAGACTTATTTAAAAAACATATATGGATAAAATACATGTCAAGATCAAGATCATATATTCAAGACTGTACAATAATTTTTTTTGCCACAATTTAAAACCTAATTTTATCGACTATGCTCACAAATGTGTCTTATAGAGTTCTTATTGGAGCTCAAGCCTCCTTGTAATAATCTCTGCCAAGTTCTTTACACAATGCCCTTAGGTCTTAACAAATACTGACATGTCTTAAAATTATTGTTACGTCTTACATGTATAGTGCTTTATAATTGAAAGAATAAATATAGAGGAAGAGAATGTATATAAATCCTTACATATTAAAAAAATATAGTTAACCACTATGAGGTGGCATTGACATGCACACTCCAACTCTTTGAGTCCCTAGCACTGTTTAGAATGTAGAGAGTCTTACATTTTATAAAGGTTTCATAAATGTGGTTGCTAAGATTCAAGCCTAAGTCTTCATTCCCATTAGTGGCTACTAGAGTTAAGCTTTGGTTTCCACAACCATAACATGGAATATAACTACCATTTGACCTTCAATATTAATATAGCTTGAGAGTAATTTAATTATTGAGAACTTAAAAAAAACTTACACATGGATTTTAACATTGATGCAATGCTAGAGGAACAAAAATCACAAACTTAGTCACATTTAACCAAAACTCAAACATATCTCTCATGTCCTTACAACTAGGACTCACTATTCCTTCACAAACCCTTGAATCAAAACCATAAAACTGAGAATAAGGCTCAAAATCACTTAGAGTCTTCTCAAAAATATTTAAACAACATCAATATCACTGGCCCATACCTTTCTATCAACATAAACAATTCCCACATATGAACTTTCCAAGTGAATTGTTCAAAACAACAACTAGGAACTTTAGGCCACATCCACAAAACAAACGACAATCTCCCAAGCCAAATCTCCTTACTAAAACCTCAAAAAAGTATAAAATATCCTGCACCATCATAACTTATTGTTCCCCATTCATTTTTCAAGACATTTTAGCATTCATCAATTCAAAGCCTCCAATTTCAATCCCCAAAATTGACTATAATAACCCTGTATTGTCAAGACAACATTCAAAATACACTCAAACCCTTATAGTTCATCATATCCATTTTAGACACGAGTCTCAACATAATTTAACATCTACAAGCAATATCAACCAATTTATATACCAATTTCATGAAAAAAACCACAAAACTTCACTATATTCTGTCAATTTCCTTATTTTTCCCACAAAACACAGCCTAGGGCATCATGATTTTAAAAACTAACCATCACTACTTGGTCTATAACTTTGAAAATTGAAAGTAGACATAAAAACAGACCTCCTTACCAATTCTCAAGTGATTCCAACAGTGGAATTAAAAGAAACATAATTTTTATTATATTTTGCTTACCCTAGCAAGGGTTTGAACCCGTTTTCAGTAAACAAGCCATAACTTACTCAAATTTGCATGAAATTGAGTGAGACAAAAAGGAGAATTATGTAAACTCATAGCTTAATCAATTCCAAATTATTTCCCCATGAAAATACAGTTGTATGGGGCTGTACATGAGGCTAACACTCAGAAAAACTAGTCAAAATACAAAAAATTGAATATAAAAAGAGGCTCCATTAATGTTTCTTCATTATTTACAACCCTCTCTACCTTCCAACGATGGATTAAGGATATTTATTCCTTTCCACACTTGTCCCTATGTATTACAATTGATTCTTTCAACTACCCGACCAACTTGACCTTCCATCTTCCTTATTTTGCCTTAACAAAAAAATTCTTTTCTTTGCATTTTTGAATCCCCTAATTCAACTAGACCACTAAATGGACTAATTACATGATGAAATAGCATACCAAGTCCTTTTTCTAATGATAGAACTCCTAAAACCCATTGTAGACCTCTTTTTACAACATTTTACGTTTTTTGCAAATTCGATACATTGACCTTACAACCTGCCTAAACACCCTTCAAATGACTCAAACACATTAAAATGGTCTTGAAAGACGTTATTAAATGAAACCCATCTTCTCTTGCCTCTTTTTCTTCTTCCTTTCTTCCTCTACCTGCAAATGTCTCTCCATCTATCCTAGATGGTCTCAACAAGTCTCTCCTTGCTCCACAACTCAACTTTTTCTCAAATTTCTCTACCTTGTCTTGGCAACAACCAGGTTATCTACTTAACTTGCAACCAACCACAACACAACACAAAACCAGAAACCACAAACCAACTTACCATCCTAGACCTTCTGAGCTTTGATAACACTTTGATGCAATGCTAGAGGAAGAAAAATCACAAACCCAATCACATTTAAGCAAAACTCAAACATATCTCTCATGTCCTTACAACTAGGACTCATTATTCCTTCACAAACCCTTGAATCAAAACCATCAAATTGAGAATAATGCACAAAATCACTTGGAGTCTTCTCAAAAAAATTTAAACAACATCAATATCATTGGCCCATACCTTTCTATCAACATAAACAATTCCCACAAATGAACTTTCCAAGTGAATTGTTCAAAACAACAATTAGGCCCTTTAGGCCACATCCACAAAACAAATGCCAATTTCCCAAGCCAAATCTCCTTACTAAAACCTAAAAAAATATAACATAACTTGCACCATCATAACTTACTGCTCCCCATTCATTTTTCAAGACATTTTAGCATTCATCAATTCAAAGCCACCAATTTCAATCCCCAAAATTGACTATAATAACCCTATATTGTCAAGACAACATTCAAAATACACTCAAACCCTTATAGTTCATCATATCCATTTCAGACATGAGTCTCAACATAATTTAACATCTACAAGCAATGTCAACCAATTTATATACCAATTTCACAAACAAAACCGCAAAACATCACTGTATTCTGTCAATTTCCTGATTTTTCCCACAAAACATAGCCTAGGGCATCATGATTTTAAAAACTAACCATCACCAATCGTTCTGTAACTTTGAACATTGAAAGTAGACATAAAAGCATACCTCCTTACCAATTCTCAAGTGATTCCAACAGTGGAATTAAAAGAAACATAATTTTTATTATATTCTACTTACCCTAGCAAGGGTTTGAACCCGTTTTCAGTAAACAAGCCATAACTTACTCAAATTTGCATGAAGTTGAGTGAGACAAAAAGGAGAATGTTTTAGACTCGTAGCTTAATCATTCCAAATGACTGCCCTACAAAAATATGGCTCTACGGGGCCGTACATGAGGCTAAAACTCAGAAAAACTAGTCAAAATACATAAATTTGAATATAAAAAGAGGCTCCATTAATGTTTCTTAATTATTTACACCCCTCTCTACCTTCTAATGATGGATTAAGGCTATTTATGCCTTTTCATACTTGTCCCTACATATTACAACTAATTTTTTCAACTACCCAACCAACTTGACCTTCCATCTTCCTTATTTTGCCTTAACAACAAGATTTTGCTTTTCTTTGCATTTTTGAATCCCCCAATGCATCTAGACCACTAAATGGACTAATTACATTATGAAATGGCATACCAAGTCCTTGTTCTAATGACAAAACGCCTAAAACCCATTGTAGACCTCTTTTTACAACATTTTACAATTTTTGCAAATTAGATACATTGACCTTACAACCTACCTAAACACCCTTCAAATGACTCAAACACATTGAGATGCTCTTGAAAGACCTTATTAAATGAATCCATAGCACTCTTTAAACACTTATTACATTTTCGCCTCATAGAGGCATATAGTCCATTAGGTGCTCTTGCCCAAAACGTGCGTTGTTCTTTGATGCATAAATAGATTCTTGACAAGAGAAATGCAACTTTGGATATTACAAAATAAAATAGTATTCTCATTGGTACCCAAATGAAGCTTGTCCAAGTATTGTTTTTAGCCACATTCTTTCCATTATATTTCTACTACACTTCTATACTCATCCTTCGCAGATGAAAGTGCTAGGAGTGATTTTTTTTTTACTACATCATGTGAGAGAACTTATACTATATTTTGAAGACATAGCTTGAGGTATATTTCCTATCAATAGGATCACCAACATAGTGAATATCACAATAACTAAATATTTTTTATTCTTTGTGCATGTAGATAATAAAAACTATAATTAATTTACATTTGATATACATTCTTTTTTTTTCCAATGATCCATATAAGGATCCTACATAAATTTAGATGAAAAACCTAATGTATAAGCAATATTTGGTCTAGATATGGGTATGTGCAGGGAAATGGGGTATCGAAAGGGGGTCTTAAGTGGTCTTTTTTTTAATTAGGAAAAACTAATCTTTGATGAGAAATTGAAGATAGTTATGCTCAAAATTTGAATATGCAACTTGTATTAAAAATAGTGGAGATTAAGGGGTTCAAATAGGGGGAGCCCACAAAGTTCTCTTGTTTTTGTCAAAAAACATTAATATAGTGTCTAGTGTTCCCCCCTAAAATTTTAACATTTTTTTAGTATTTGAAAAATGCTTCAATGAAAAATTAGCTAACGTTATGTAATTCATGCCTAATTTTTCTAGTAATTTTTTAATAAATATATATGATTTTTTACTAATTTTTAAACTGTGCACATCATAAAATAAAAAAATTGAGTGCACTCCCCCTAATTTTTTAAAAACTAATCAAATTTTTTTTTTTTTAATGTGTATAAAATATAGTCTAGTTTGTGGGTCGGGGGGCCTAGCTCAATTGGCTAAAGCATCCTATTACAAGCAAGAGGTCACGAGGCTCAGTCTCCCCCCATCCTCGTGGTACTGAAAGGCATGTCGTACTAGTGTCACCGGTCACGTGAAATTTTTTTACTAGGTGCACTATAGTTTATAGGGGGCTACCTGATTCCTGTAGTCTAAAAAAAGGAATATAGTCTAGTTTGTAAAAATGTATTTTTTTGCAAATTTTGATGAACGGGTAAAAAATGAAACCAAAAATACCAAAAATAAGTTTTTGAAAAATATGGAGACACTATCAAAAGAAATTAAATATCAAAACCTTTAATATATTTGAAATGTAGAAAAAATTAAATGATTAAAAAACTAACAGACGACTCAATGTTATTGTGGTTTTTTTAATCCGACACTAAAAGACATTCAAACTTGATGGAGAGTAAGCTCTAGATTGTGTCATTTTTTAGAATTTGCAAAACACATGTCTTTAAATAAGGGGAAACTAACTGAGGATTTTAGTAACGACCTGAAAGATTCAAAATAAGTTTGTCGGTTAGGGCCGAACCGGTTTCCTTCATCGACTTGTGACTTTCGACCATTTTCCTTTATCCCCGGATGGTTCGACGATTCCCCTTTATCCTTTTCGAGAAAGCGATTCTCTTTATCTTCCTTTATCTATTCCTCCTTATCCTTTGACCCTTGATCCTCGCACCGACTGCCTGAAAGCCGATCTGAACGATCTCGACCTGCCCCTGTCCTTCGCCCTGCCTGACGAATTGACTTTTGAAAGTCGATCTTTTGTCTGACCTTTTGTCCGATCGACGCTTGTTCTGACTCTGATCCTGATCTTTGCCCTTGATCGACCTCCACCTTTATCCCCTTCTTCTTATGCTCTCCCCTCTCCACCCTCCCCTTAAAGCAATACGATCACATTTAATTCCTGTGGCTGCATGTGGATCTCATCATGAACAAGACCCACACACTTTATTTTTCTCTAAAATATGCATTTTATTTGACATACAAACACACATTTCCTTGTGTTTCATTAAATATCAATCTTAATTAAAAATTCCAAGTCACCTTTTTTTGTTTTGTCAATATAGAAGAACTAAATCACATGTTTTTAGATTGAATTTGATAGTATGAACTTATATTTTCATGTTTTGAAGATTTGGAATGATAATTATCATAATTTTTTTGAATATACCATTGTATTCCCTTTGGTAAATTATGATAGTTTAATGTTTTAGTTGTTTTATAAGCTGCTCCTTTAGAGGTCACTATGACTGTTTTATTTTGATGACAATGTTTTCTAACTGTTAGGACTGCATTTTATCATTACAAGCTTTTATTACTAGCCTTTACCATGGGCTTTACACCTTGATGCTTGACTGCTCTACCCCTTTTCCATTAGCATTCCCCTTCAATGGTGATTGTATGTCTTCAAAATTGTGCTTTTTTTGGCATTTGCTAATTATGGATCTATAGATTTGACTGTGCAGTAGATGCACTTTGTCCATGTAACTATCTAAAGGCATTTGATCCTCTTATACAATTGTTGGGCTCAACCCTTGTGGGAGACACATTTTCTCCACATACTATAATTTTGAGCAAGGTTTTGCATTTATCATGGATATTATGGATATTATCTCTTGGTTTCATATGTTATCATGCATGGATCTTGCAATGGCACTTGACTTCTACTTGCACAGTGAACAAACAAGTTAAGAAAATAAGAAGTCCCTGAGGTTCTTATGATGATCTAATATATTTTACTCTTCTTAATGCTTCATGATGGATGTAAATATGATCTTGAGACATTTGTAACTCTTTGATTTGAAGTATAATAAGAGATAGCTTGTATGTTTGTTGGTTTTAACATATAAGAGACCCAAAATCCTAAGCTCTAACATCACTTTTATGACTCTTGTAGATACTCTAAAGCAACCAACAAAGGAACTGAAGATGCAACTGATCAATAATGGGGTTCGTCATTCAGGAAATGACGGATTGCTTCTCTCTTATGTGTCTTTTACTTTTAGATATACATTTTATCCTTTATTATATATCATTCAGCTACTCCCACGACTTGTGTGGGAAAATATAAACACTTCTCTTTTGAATATAAACATTTATTTCATGTAATGACTTGTGCACTATTTCTGCTTTTGGTAAACAATTGCATAATGAAAATTGAAAATTTCATTTCATAGCATTATTTTGTATGATTATGAAAAGCTTAGCAGAATTTTTTTGTGTACCTTTCTCTTTCTTCAAATTAAAACGTCAGTATTGTCCTAGCCTAACTTGATTGGGCTAAAAAGCACAATTTGGTAACATTCCTGGTGACCTCTGCTATGTGCTTGCCTGCTAAGAATTTTAGACCAGTAGCATAAACTTATCCATTGGGCATAGGAGTCAATTCCTGTCCTTTGGTCCTCAGAAAACTCTCTGTAACTCAGCTATTAGAAATGAATAACAACAAAAAAATTTGAAAGCAAACTGCAATGGCTTTGAACAGGGCCAACAAACTGTGCAACAACACTTATTGAAAAAGAAAAGTTGAACTGAAATTGATGTGCAATCAACACTTATTAACTGAAAACTTTACTCTATTATGTACATTTGCAAACTTTTTCTATTCAAAAATAATGTTTGAGGTGAATCATGTTGACTGGGATAGGTAGCACCTCTCCATCTAGCTTTGAAAGCTAAAAAAGCATTATGTTGCTTGCATTCAATAATCACATAAGGGCCATTCCACATGGCATCAAACTTGGTATGCTTACCAGGTTTACTTTTAAGTTCATCCCACTTGAGAACAAGATCACCCTCCTTGAACACTCTTAGGACTACTTTCTTATCAAAAGTCCTTTTCATTTGAGCTTGATGAATCTCTAAATTTCTCAATGCTTCCTTTCTCATCTCTTCTTTAACTCCATCAGCTGTGTAAGCCTGATTTCCATAGGCTCTTCCTCTAACGTTTCAAGCTCTTTGATAAAATTCAAGGTTGGAAATTCAACTGAAATTGGAAGTCTTGCTTCTTTGAAATAATTAAGAACATATGGTGAATTACCTGTAGCTCTTTTAGGAGAAATCCTATCTGCCCACAAGGCTAGCTTCAACTTTTCATGCCAAGTTCTCTGGTTATCCTCAATTGTCTTCTTGATGATCCTAATCAAGTTCTTATTGGTTGATTCAACTTGTCCATTACCCTAAGGGTAATAATTGGATGAAGTATTCAAATATATAATATTTTTAACAGAGCAATCACAAAATTTCAGACCAACAAATGCTAATGCATTATCATAAATAATGGAATCAGGAGTACCAAACCTTGTAATTAGGTCCTAATAGAATTTTAGAACAACAGTATCATTAGCCTCCTTCAATGCCACAACTTTTGACCACTTAGTAAAATAGCCAGTTGCAGTCAATATTCATTTGTGACCTACACTTGAAGGTGGGTTAATAGGTCCAATAAAATCAAGACCCCTCTTGCCAAAGGGCTATTCAACTTGAATTGGATGCAAAGGAAAGGCTACAAGCCTTTGTTTTCTTGTAAATAGTGAGCATTTGGTACATTTCCTAGCACAAGCATGAGCATATTTAAACAAATCAGGCCAAAAATAACCAGCTCTCATGATCTTTTGAGCTATATTTTTAGGTGCAAAATGACCTCCAAAAGGTCCATCATGGAATTCTTCCAGAATTTTATTAATCTGATCTGGTTCAACACATCTTAGAAAAACTCCATAAAAGTCCTTCCTATATAGAACTCCTTCTATGATAGCATAAGGAATGGCTTGAAGTTTGAAATACCTTCCTTTTGCTTTGTCCAAACCTTCATGATAGTCACTAGTGTGAAGGTAATGTATCATTTGTTGAATCCAATTGGAGGAAGGAACTAAAGCAACAGTTTGCTCCTCATTGTTGAGCACTAGGACAACTTGTTCATCAGGTTTCTTGCTATTCTCTACATCTCTAGCCAACTATTCACATAATCCTTTTGACCATTACAAGCTTGGTGACCTTAATTTGGATATCATGTTCCATTACCTTGGTAATCCAACTAGCTCTTTTGTCATTAATATCTCTACTCAATAGGACATCTTTCACTATAGGGTGAGCAACTAGTAACTGAATCTTATTGTTAGGAAGCATGTTTCTAAAAAAATTAAGACTTCTAATTACTGCAAGTACATGCTTCTCAACAAAAGAATGCCTCACTTGTAATCTTGTAGTGCTTGTCTGAAAAATGCAATGGGTTGCTCCAAACCTTGTTCATTATGTTGACACAACATTGTTGAAATAGTATCCACACTCCCAAAAGCATAAAGAATAAAATCTTTATTAAAATTGGGATTAATGAGCATTGGAGCAACAACTATGACATTCTTTATTTCATCAAAACTTGTCTTTCCTTCTTTAATCTAGCTGAAAGTAACATTCTTTCTCAACATAAAGGTTAGAGGTTGCAAAAGATAAGCAATATTTGGAATGAAACTCCTTGCAAAGTTTATTCTACCATGAAAGCTTTGCAAGCCTTTCTTGTGAGCAAGTAAAGGTAAAGCAAGAATAACACTTATCCTTTCTAGATCTATGGAAATTCCATCTTTAGATACTACATGTCCAAGCAATTTACCTTCATGGACAACAAAGATACTTTTCTTGGGATTCAATGAAACTCCATATTCTCTACACCTCTTGAAGATATGCTTCAAATGAACTAAATGGTCACTTGCATTCTTAGAGAAAATAGTAATATCATCTAAGTAAACCATTACAAATTTGTTCATCAAACCATGAAAATCCATATCCATGGCTCTTTGAATGCAGCCCCGCATTGATAATCCAAAGCGTAATTCCTTCCTCGTAGCTTCATGGTTCCCAGCCTTTGTTTTAAAGTTATCGTCTTATTGATCTCCTCCTTTTACTCTCAAAGATCTAGTTGTAACTCAAAGCTTCATCTAATGCTAAACCTATTAGATTCAGCTACAAATTGAAAAAACTTCCTTGCTCCTGTAGAGGGGCAACGGGTAGCGATCCTGGCGGCACCTTATTAGGGTCCCCCAAACACAAAGTATTAGATTCCCACCGGGTTTCTCCTTTAGGAAATGTAAGACGGGATTAATCTAAGGAGGTAGCGCTAAATTGGAAGGCAAATAATCTGGCTTCTCGGCATCAACACCCCAGCCCAGCCATTAGGATTCAAAGGCCTCTGCCTTGTCTTACCTTTCAAATTTCTTGTGATTTCAGAGCCCAGCCTCTATGTGCTGTTCCCAACTCCTCGATTGAACTCCTTCAAGCCCATGCATTCCCCGCCAAACACACAGCAAACTCCTGAATAAAAGTAAAATGTTGCCCTTCCTCTCTATAGTATATATACCTTTCCAAGTTTTAGGAGCTTATCCTTGAAGATTTCAATAGGCTCATAATGATCTTGTATGATAAACAAACTTTCCCTTTCTTTTCTCATCGGATCATTTGAGTTGAAAATGGACTCAAGTGTTACCAATCCCTTTGGTAGCTTGTTTGACTTCAACAAAATAATTTGATCTTCATATTGTAGAGACAACTTTTGCTTATTAGAAGCTACAAATTCATCTTCTTCAATCAAGAAGCTAATAATCTGCTCATCATTATCAAATACCTGCCAATAAATATTATCTAGAACAACAAGCCTAACAAAAACTGACATAGTGTTGAGTATGATTATTCTTCACCTCAGCTGGAATATCAAACTGAACTCCCATGGCAACTAGTTTATCAGCTTGTTTATTCTAATTTCTCAGTATGGACAACAAATTAAATGCATCAAACTCTTTAATCATGTCCCAAACTCTATTCTTATACTACTTTAACAATTCATTTTTATTAGCATTGATATTCCTTATTTGATTGACCACTAATTCACTATCCCCAAACACCTAAAGACATTTAACATTTTTCTTTCTAGCCCATTCTATTTCATGTACAAGTGCCTCATACTTAACAATGTTATTAGACTAACTGAAAGCAAAAAAAAAGGCTGAGTAATACCTCTCTCCATCTAGTGAAACTAGCATAACACCTCCATCCACACCTACTTGCTCCTTGAACCATCAAAGTACATACTCCATAATTCGTTAGACTATTGTATTTTATGCTCTTTTTCATTTTCATCCTTAACCAGATTTGGGACAACAAGTCCTTGCTCTTGAATCATGTAAATACCTAGGTCTATTTGTTCCATATGTAGATGGTCTTCCTCATGGTTCTCAATTGCCCATTGATCTAAAACTAGATCAAGAATTCCTTCAATCAAAGTGTTAGGCTCTTGAATAGCTTGGTGATCTTCTATACCTTTCTCATGATAAGCAAGATTTGCATTAGTAGCACTAGGCACAAAAGGTTCTATGTGATGCTTAGCCAATAACTCAGATGTAATGGTAACCTTAGTGCCATATCTTGTCCTAAAGAAGATATGTGACCAATTAGATGAAAGGTAACCTCCCAATTTAGCTATGAAATCTCTGGAAAGACATAAAGCAAAATAAGTTAGAAGATCTATTACATATATAGCTTGTAGAATTGCAAAATTAGGACAAGCATGCAATGTAAGACTCAAATTATTGATCACTCCCATTGAAAACATTATGAATAGAAATATTTGATGAAGGAAACAATTGCTATGCATGATTAATGAGAGAGCTCGTTCTATAGAAAGCTATTAATGAGTGAGCTCATTCTAGAGAAAGCTACAAAACATCTGTCGAGTATAAATTGGGCCACACTATTGAAGATACTTCTACACCATATTCAACATATCTTAAAGCCTCCAAATTCTAAACTCATGGATCTATAGAGGCTTTAACTATTTTTGCTACTATCGGGAGATGCATGTGCAATCTTAGAGCATTCTATCACCATGCAACCTATCATACTCTTTGCATCCTTTTTTATGGCTTTGGAACAACTTCATATACTTCTCACAAAACTTGTCACAACCTCTAATGGACTAGATGTCCTTGCAAAAGAGATTGACTTTAAAAGATTTATATGATCCAAACTTTAAATTGAGCATAGAATACTCCAAACTATGGCTTCTCTGCATGAGCTACAACCTTAGAAATGCCAGGAAACAAAATGCGTTGATGAACTCTTCGTCAACCCTTCATTCTTCCCAAATCAACCAAATAAAATGGAGAGATATATAGGGTAGATCGCCCTTAACGTGTGGAGATCGACCTATGAAGAGATCGCGGGACCTTCAACTCAACCTTCAATCGGCTTGCCAAAGATTGGGCCTTTCTCACCCTTTCCCATGAGAATCACCCTAAAATCATGTCCTTAACACATGCGTGATGTGAAGGACTAAGCAACCAATCCAATTTAGATAATTTTAAAAGATTTTTAATCCTTCTAACCGTGCCTGCTCTGATACCATATCAAAGATATGGACAGTCATAGAAACCAAACCATTTTGTGCACATGATAACAATGCTTCTCTATTCTACACTCAATATGTGGCTAATATATAGTCACTTACATAGCCAAACAACCTCCTATCTAATAGGGAGGTGTTATAACAAATATCCCAGAATACCATGACAGGTATAACACATTAACCACTAACTATTGTGATAGATTGTTATTTCAACAATATATACAAATAACCATCCAAATTTGTATTACTGAGATGTTTATTAACATCACTATTACAATAGTAATTACCTTTCTACATTTACATAATTATTAACATCTCAAATATAATGTAAACATTAATTTTCCTAACAGATAAATAAAAGACAATTATAAAGAGAGAGATAAGAAAAAACTAAAGGTTAAGAGGGACAAATATATATTGGAAGAAAATTTGAAATATAGAGAGATAGAAGCACATATAAAGAGAATCAAATAATAGAAATAAAGAAATAGAAAAAAAGAGAGAGATAGAGAAAAATCAACAAAAAATCGACAAAATCGATCAATCCATAGAACTCGAAAAATCCGTCGTTTCATCGAGAATAATCCGTATCGGGATCATCATCGTCGGCGGGATCACTCCATCTAGTCATCCGTCAGGTCAGGTCGACAGTTCCATCATCATCAAAATCACGTCGTCATAAAGATCGCTTCGTCGTCAGGTATCATCCGCTCATCGTTAAAGTCTTAAGGCATAATAGGGATATAAAGAGATCATAGGGTCCAAGGTCTAAGTTCTCAGATTTGAGGCCTAGGTTCCATGTGTCTACCATCCACAATCTGAGCTCTTATGCCAAAGATCTAGGGCCCATGGTCTAATGTCCATGGTTAAAGACATAGGGAAAAGGTTTCTTGGTCTAAGGTGTGAGGTCCAATTGTCTAAAGTCTAGAGTCTAAGGGATCACAATATTTAGTAATAGTTCCTTGATCTAAAGTCCATGGTCCATGATTTCAAGCTATAACATATAGTGTTCATGGGTCCAAAGTTAAGATTCTAGGGTTTAGGATCCAATTTCCAAGGTAAAATGCTTTAGGATCATGTGTCTAGAAACAAGGTTTGGCTTCAAGAATTTGATCTATAGGGTCGATTCTTTCATTATATAGTCTAAATTCTAGGGCCCAAGATCAAGTGCTCAAGGTGTAATGTTGAAGAAGTCTTGGATTCCAAGGTGAAGGATCAAGGGACACAATATAAGGGCACAAAGTCTACGGTTTGAGGGACAAGTTATTATAACCTAGGTTCAAAGGATATAGTGTCCACATCCTAGTATCTAAAGATAAGGCTCTAAGAACGGTGTTCAACACCAATGGTTGAAGGATTTATGGTATAGGGTATATGTTTCTTGTTGAGGGTGCATAATGCTAAGGTCCTAGTGATCCCAAATCCAAGCTCTAAGGGTTCACAATAAATGGTATAGGTTTCTTGGTCAAGGGTTGATGATCTATAAATCTAGAGATAGGGCCCAAGGTCTAGGATCCAATTTTTAAGGTAAGCATCTAGAATACAATGCTAGATCTCTCAAATTTAGGGAAATTATTTTCTATAATCTAGTGTTTAAATTATAGGGTCCATAGTCTAGTATACATGGTCTTGCATCCAAACTCTAATTATCTAACAATCTAAGGTTCAATATTGAAGTTTGAAGCTCAGAGGTATAAGGTTTAAGGCCTAAGTTCTTGGGATCTAATTTCCATGTTCTACTCTCTAAGGTCAAATATCTAGTAGCATAGCCTAAGCACTAGGGTTCATCCATAAGTTAAAGGTAAAGGGTAAATAGTAATATTTCTTGGTCTAGGGTCCACAAGTACAAGACATAGCCTCTAAAGTTTAGGGTTCAAAAATTAAGGGTCTATGATCTAAGTGTTTAGGCTATAGGATAAATTTTTATCAATCTAGGGTCCATGATCCATGAGGCTAGGGTGTAGGTCAAGGTCTATGGGTCAAAAAATTAAATTCTAAGGTCTAAGGTCCAACCCATATAGAAAGAGAGAAAAATGTATGGAAAGAAGAAACAAAGAAATATAAATAGCAATGCAGAGAAACATTAAAAATAAATAAAAATATTTAGACAATGAGAGATAACTAGAATTAAAGACAATTAAAAGGAAAAATAACAAAGATTGAAAATAACAGAAAAATAACATAACTAAAAAGGTTTGAGAGAGAATGACCAACATAGAGATAAATATTTTCAAAAGAGGGGAAAAGTGACAAAGCAAAAGGAACTAAAAACAAAATGATCAGCGTCCATCGAGATCGATCAGATCATCGCGTCATCGCGCTCCGCGCGTCAGCGATCATATCGCGTCATCGTCATCGACAAATCATCGTCAGCGAATCGTCGAGCATCAAAAGGTGAGCATCCAGCTCATCCGAGGAAAAAGACATCGAAAGAACTCAAGTCATTTCCGTCGCCTCGTCCGATCAGATCAAGGATTATAATTAAACATTCTATACTCATGTCTACAAAACACATAAATGTTGAAGTAGAGGGAAGGATTATGTTGAGCTTAAATTTGAATTTGAAATTTACACATTCTATACTCATGTCCACAAAGTACATAATTTACTTGAGTTAATTCACAAATCATATATTTATGTCTACAAAGTACACAATTCACTTGGATCAATCTTACAAATCATGGATTTAAATTTGGAAGAATGAAAAAACTTAATGATCACAACTAATAATCGGAAAGAATGCATATTGCATCAAGTAAGAATTTGATTACATGCTAGTTATTAGTAAAAATTTCATGACTTACACTTATCCTTACATAAGAAATAAACTAATCAAATTAATTCAAAACAAGGTATATAATTTTCACCATTACACAAATATATGATTTCAAAAAATTGGACCAATGAACATATACATAAATAAATTTATTTGTGCTCCTATGTTCAATGTGACCTTAGAATAATGACTTCTGAGCTTTAAAAAATACATATAATTGACTTTATTGTACATAGATTAATAGATAATTAAAGAATGTAAAGGATGTAGCAAGGTAGAATTTTGAAATAAAGTATTTTGACCAATTCGAATTCTCTTGGGGATGGTGAATTATATGCTTGTAAACAATATTTAAAGGAAACCACGGTGATGAGAAAGGTGTGCACATTTTATTAGAGCATTTTTCATAGAAAGGTGTGTGCATGTAAGGCCATTGGTATACTTAATCATTAGAAGTGAAAAAGAAAAGAAAAATGGTAATCCAAGGGGTTTGGCTACTAGGGAAATGAAGAAATTTAAACGAGATCCAGGGTTTAAATCCCCATCATGGAAAAATATAACTCCAATAGAGATACTAGGAGATTGTTACTTGAGCATATTACCATATTTACAGATCTTAAGAATGTTCTGTAACTTCACCATAAAATTTAAAAAATTGAAGAAATGCTTGTAGTTATGATTTCATATACCTTTCTTGTCATTAGGCTAGGGAAATAATGTATCATGTTTTCCCTCCCAAACAAATAAACAAAATCAAAGAAAAAAATCATAGTAAGATCTTATATACCTTTCTCACTGCCAATGACAACCTAAGAAACAAAACCCAAAATCTACGAACCTCCCAACTGGATACCAACTCTGAAAGTTCAAGCAATATCTGAACCCAAGTTGTTGTTGATCTCTAAGAAACCATATAGGAGTTAAGATATCAATAACATGAGGATTATGTTTTAATTTTAGCTCCTTTATGGCATAATTTGTTATTTGGAGTATAGTTGTTCTAGGAGAATTTATCTAACAGATTAACTAGTTGTGTAAATGTAGAATAAATCATATAACTATAGATTAATTGCAGCATTTATTTACATATCACAATGATTTAGAAGGATTATAATTAAACATTCAAATTCCTGCTCAAATCTTTTACACATAAAATCTTATAGTTAATTAATACATTTGATTTTCAACAAAAAATATCTAAAAGAACAAGTCACATACCTGCAAATAGCAGGCAATTCACCTAAAGCGTCATCTTCTTCATTGGAAATAGTCTTTGATATTTGTATTCTCTGCAATGTCTCCACCATTTCTTGCAAACACAGGCATTTTCAAAACCTCAATCTCTAATTGACACCTCTTCTCAGGGAATTAAAACTTGGACCCTCCAAATGTTGTGTTAAACGTCAGCAATGTACACAAGCTGGGGTGAAACAACTTAATCTTTCAAATCTTCATAAGGGCCCACTCCATGAAAATATCATGCTCGTAAACTCGTTATAGTTTGCAAGTTTGAATCTAAAACGACCATTTACCGACCACTCTAAGCTTTGAATTTCAAATGGCCATTTACCAAACTTGTTCTAAGATTTTTCACTAAATTTGAATTTCAAACACCCATTTACCCATTTGGTTACATGTCAATTTTCTGCCTTTCCAAAAATTGTTTAATTTCCTTCTCATTTTATCCCACATTAATTTTGATTTTTTCGAGTTGTTTGTTGTATAGTCAAAAGTAAAAAGAGTAAAATCAAGACTATTTGTAGGGCCAAATTACCAATAGGGTTATAATATTTTGAGAAATAGAATTTGATTTTTTTTTAATAGGTAGGTTAAAAAAGTTGTGTAATATTTGAAGGATATAATTTATTTTGATTGGTTTGTCAAATAATAATATATTTTTTTTAATTATAATTTAAATATGTTATATATTGATATGTTTTATGAACAATCATTTATAAAATTGTTTTTTTCTATTTTGAATGACTTTAATATTTTGAAGTCATTTCATTTATTTCATGTTATTAATATATTAGTATTAATTGTGTCTGCCACATTTACAACAATTTTAATAATTTATATAAAAAAATCTTTTGAAATCTTCAATGAAGAAGTAAATGTGCAATGGGGTAAGTAAACATCTGGTAAGATATTCCACTATAATAAATCCTCTAAACATTGTGAATGGCATTAATTTATTATATTATTATTAAAATTGATTACAATTATTTTATGAGCATGCATACCCAATCTAGATGTAGTCATTAGTTCCATCAAAAAAGACATATAAATAAGAAAATATAGAAAAATCTTATCTCATCAAGTACAAACAACTAAATGTTAAAGTTTTTGTTTGCTAAATAATAATTGAAGAGCCCACAAGTTTCAAATATTAGTATTGCAAAAGTTGCAAAAATTGCAAAGATTTGAAAATATAAAGAATAGAAATTTTGAATATTGGAAAGACTAGACAAAGTGCACAATATTCATTTTCAACAAAGTAAGATTCTAATGTGTTTCTTGTCATTAGATCTATTGTTGCAAGGTGTGTGCCCTTGGTCTCCCTACACTATGCAACACAATGCTCGGGTTTGTGACACGGCTTAACCTGCTCTCGTGGATTCATTAACTATGGTGATTGTATTGTGCATTAATAGTTGATCTTTTGGTGCAATGATAATTATCTTTGCAACAATTGGTATTAGAGCCTGGGTCACGGGTTTGAACCCCTCGCTTGCACAGGGGGCGATTGTTGTAAGGTGCGCACTCTTGTTCTCCTGTGTTGTGTGGCACAATGCTCAGGTTCATGACATGGATTAACCACCTCCTATGGATTCATTAACTTTGGCAATTATATCAGGCATTAATAGGTTGATCTTTTGGTGCAACATCAATCGTCTTTGCAACATCTATAAGTTCCTTTTGTATTTTTCTTCTAATTTCTTTATGGTGTGCTTCTTTGCTTAAATTTGTTACATTTGCAAAAAATATAACAAAATATCCTTAGTACAAAACTAAATCGATGGAGGTCTCCTCCTAAGTATTGGATTAAACTAAAATTTGATGGTTGTTCTACAGGAAACCCAGGAATGGCTATTGTTGGAGGTCTAATAAGAAACTATAAAGGGAGGTGTATTGAAGCTTATGCTAAAGGTATTGGACATGCTACGAGTGTGGAAGTGGAGGCTACTACTACCTGGAGAGGTATTAAGTGGCTGAGAGAACTTGTCTTTGACAAAGCAATCATTGAGGGAGATTCTAAATTGATTGTTGACTACCTCAATGTCCTAGTCGATCCCACTAGAAAATCAACAGCCTTATTCAAGACTCAAAGCATGTGTTTAATTCTATGGAAGGTGTCTTTGTGTCTCACATCTTCAAAGAAGGAAACACTATTGCAGATGCAATCTCCAATGTGGGGCTCTCTTATCCACAGTGGAAGTTCTAGAAGTTTGAACATATTCTAACTCAAATTAAGGAGTGGCTTGCTAAGGACTAGTCAAGAGGGGCCTACTCTAATTGTTGATGATGCATCTTTTACCATTGGTCATTGGGTTGCTTCTCTGTCTTAGGGATGGGCTAGTTGTCTCCCACCCCTTTTTGAATTTGAAATTGAATTGTATCAGTCAAATGGTGATGTGTAATAAAAGTAAAGCTCCAACTCAGATGGTGATGTGTATCAAAAGCGATGGAGAGGTGGTGAATATAGTGGATTTCATGATGTCGACTTGCTTTCGTATTTTAACCATATGCTTCTATATGGTTTGGCAGAGATCTAATCATCAAATGATAATTACATGAGGTTTTAAGGGAAATTTTCCCGTGATCTGGGATAAATCTAATAATAATGAAAAGGTAAGTACCATTTGGACTTATGCCTTTAAATTTATTTCCCTTAATGGTATTTATTTAACCCTTGTTGAGTACCACGATGGGGGTCTTATTGACATGACTGAGGATCGTATTTCTCCTGATGCTAAGGATTTGAGGTTTAATTTAATAATGATATCAAGGTTACAAAGCTCTTTTTCAATGAGTCCTCGCATATTACCTATGCCTCTGATGGTTAGTTTTCTTTTTAATAGAATTTGTGTTGCAAAGAGATTTTAATATCCATTACGACCAAAGTAAGGAAAGGCCATAGAAATATGAACTCCTCTCAAACCAAGGAGCTGTAACTGGATGATAGTACTATTGAAGCGATGGAGCAGTGCAACAAGGAGATGGAGCAGCTGATCAAGGAATGGAACTTAATTTGCAATCCCAGGAAGTAATGTGGGTCCAATGTGTCTCAATTTTTTGGCCGCTGGGCAATGGTACCTTTTGGGTCTCTGTGCCCTCTTGTTTATATTGGTCTAGGCTCTATTTTTTGGTCTCTAGTTATATGATTGGATTTTGGCTTATGTTGTTTTATTCTTGTAATGATGGCAGTTTTGTTGCGGGGTGTTGGTCTATTTTTTAAACCCTCTATTTTGTGGTAGTAGTTTTGCTGGTGGTAGGCTTTTTTTTTGTTCTTTGGTCAAGTTTAGGGGCCCTTTCCCCTGCTTTTGTTATAAAAAACAAACTAGCATTGGGAAAATAGTTGTATTTTCATGTTGAAGATGTTTTATCGAATCCTCTATTGAAATTAGGGAAGGTTGAAGCCACATTAGCAAAAACACTATCTAACAATATATTGAAGGACATAATTTGGAAAAGGGATGGAAAAATTCAAGGCTATGTGTTTATTGCATAGTGCAAGTTTAGAAAGTGAGTCAAATCTTAGGATACTTAGTGAAACATATAGAAGTCTCTTTGGTACCATTAAATTTGATAGTGCCCTCCACCAAGTCATATTAATTGATAGAAATATTAAATTTAAACATTTAAAAAATATTATTCTATTGGACTAAATTTTAGTTTCAATTTGATATTTGGATGATAGAAGTTTGATTTTTCTTTTAAGAATCATATAATCTTCTTTAATTGAATATATAATAGTCAGTTTTGTTTTTTATTTGTTTTGTGAGAGTTTTCAGAAAGATGAAAGAATCTTAAGAGCTGATCTTTGTAGGATAATAGTAGATTAGAATAGATAGAGTTTGTTGTAGAGAAGGATAGAGAGTTGACTTTGATGAAAACAAATTTTTGAGATTAGAGAGGAAATTTGTGAAGGTATGTTTCAATACCGATTGTTGTCAAATAGATTGAAAAATTCGGAATTTGAGAGTTTGGAAATATAAGATTTGAGGACTTGGGAATTCATTAGATTAGGAACTTGTAAATTATACATTTACAAAGGGTACAAGACAACTTGGTGGAGTTTAGTGCCTACAAGATTTCTCAATGGTGAATGGAAGAAAAAA